>JASCZW010003253.1:2500-21327 GCA_034211315.2 Aedes japonicus | reverse complement strand
GGCGGTCAATCATGCTCATGCTCATGCTCAGTAACTTGTTTCTTCAAAGTTGTTCAGGATTCATCAAATTTGCACACTCTATGATTTTCTTCTTTCCCAAGATATAGAGTGGTAAGAATAACAAATAAATGTGTGCGAAAACGAAAAAAACAACTTCACTCACATTTGATCATAAAACTCACGTTTGCTCAGAATGCATCAGCTTTAATCAGCTTGTATAATTTATAACTCAATTTAAAGTATATTGGCTTGAACGTGATGTTGGCAACCTTGGCAACAAATGACAACAGTATGTTTACTGTTTGAGAAAAACCAAGCCGGTACGACCAACAGCAAATATTGGAAACTCCAGTTTTGCGATTGGTCGATCCGGCTTGGTTTCTTTTTGGAGGTGATCCGTTTGGCAGTCAATAAATGTTTACTATTCCCACTATACGGATTAATTGACACAACCCATTCGACGTTGGCTTGGACTGTGGAAATTATTGCTGACGCATATTTGATTTCAAGGAACAGGTCAAACATCGGATAGAGTCGTTCTGGTGAAGATTGCGTAGGTATGCGGACACTGTTTCGGAGTCCAGAAGCGAAAGTTCTGTAGGTGAAAATCATTTTAAGTTGCATACTTAGGGGGGCTGATGAAGGTGCGACTAATTGAATTTCATACGGGGTGGTCGGTTTCAGGTGGATAGTGCATGGTGGCTGAAAATGAGCTATGCTAAGGCTGGGGGACCGACACACGTTACATCCAAGTTTAAAACAACTCAACATAAACTACCGTAACTACAAGTACCCATATTCTGCGCACCTAATCCCCTAATTTTGCGCATTTTAAAACAGGCCAAACTAATGTCTAGCTAGTTATAGTTTGAATTTAGTTCTACATGTAAATAGATGTTGTCCTCCTCTGTATGGGATAAAATATAAATTCTGATAATCTTGCAATTAACTGCAAAATGCGCATAATTAGGCGCTGCGCAGAATAAGGGTGTCTCACGGTACACAAATAAATATGAATTTAATATTAATTTAATTACTAGCAAGTGAGAATAACCACAACGTTGATATGGTAATCCTTCATGACTGAATTTCCTTGTTTTGATTATGCAATTTTACTGTCAAAACCAAGCTTTACAAAAGGTAGGAATGTTCAAAATCACAATATGAATCCAGTGAAAAAGAGATGCTTATAATTGCTCAGAGTTACTCAGGATTGCTCAGTGTCTTGCCCCTAGTCCCCACCAGTATAATTAATGGTTGTCACCATTTATAGTTTCACATACATCAATTGTTAAGTTATTTATTCTCCGTGCAAGGAGTAACGATTATGATGTAGAAGGAGTAACGATTATGATGTAGAAGGAGAAAACGAGACGAAGAGAAAAAACTTCAAAGAAAAAATCCACTATTATTTGCAAGATTTGTGCTCAGGATATCTCGAGGTAATAGAATGAATAAATAAATGTTGCGGCTTATGTGCACTCCATCTGGATTAACCTTAATATTCCGAGGCTTTCCTGAATATTGCAGAGAATTCATAAAATATTTCTTGTTTCTCGAAATTCCCAGAAAATTCAAGAATTTGTCGAATATTCTGGAAAATTTCTAAACATTCAAATAATTTCTCGAATATTATTAGGATTTACTGAATATTGCGGGACCTCTAGATTTATCCGAGAGCTTTTCAAATGTGCCGAACATGCTATGAATAATAATTCCAAAATTCACAGAATGTTTCTTAATCCTTAAACTTGGAAGATGTTGAATATTCTGGGAAGTTTCTTCTCATTCAGGGAATTTTTCAAATATAAATTTCTAAGTATTCAGGGGACTTCCTGATCGTTCCGAGAGCTTCTTAAATGTGCCGAAACAGCTTTGAATGTTTAAAAGAATAGCTGAATATAAGTAAATGAAAAAAGTCATGCGAACAATCCGAGGACATCCCAAATAATCCAAGGACTTTCTGAATATTATATAAGGAAATTAGAAATATCTTGATATCCCGGGTAGTACCCAAATTTTACTCAATTGGTTTGGCATAAGCCAAGAATTTCCTTAATTTATTAAAGTTCCTGGTAATTCCTACTGAAGATTCCAAAGAGTTATTGAATAATTCTAGTATTTCCTTAAACATTTCGAGCACTATCTGGACATTTTGAGCACTCAAAAATATCCCCAGCCTTTCTGTAACATACCAAAACGTCAACAATATTCCGGAATGCTCTTGAGTATTCTGGGATATTTTGAGCATTTCCTGTATTTTCTAGAAACTTCTAGAGTAGATTACAGTTATAAAGAAGAAACGATAATAGTTTAAACATATCGAGAAACTCTTCAATATTTATTAAATAATATTTCGAGAATCTTTTGGTTATTCTGAAAACTTCCTAAGTATTCAGAGATCTTCTTGACAATGCCGGTGCCCTTGGTAAAGAGGTAATCGTGGTTGCGATTGAGTATGTAACGTTTAAAAATAAATTTGGTGCAAAATTAAAGACGATACTGATAAAATAATCAAAATAACGGCAACTGAATGTTCCCACCGATCTTAACTTCTCAAGGGTTTTGAGAATTGCCTGAATATTCCAAGCGTTAGATATTCTGGGAAAAGTTTGTTAAATACTTCTAGAACTTCTGGAAGATCCCATGCAACAGGCCAATAAGGAAGTCTTCAGAATATTTTCAGTTTTCTTAAAATTGTCATCGAATTTATGGGATGACAATGATGTTTTCAATATATGCAAGAACATATTAGAAAATTTGAAAAAGGCTCGGAAAATTATTAAAATATCCGTAAAATACTGAAATTTCTGCAAAAAATGTTGGAATATTCAAATAGTTATTGAATATCTATAAAAAATATTGAGGAACAATTGAGAATGTTAACATCTGTTATCGATTTTCAAACACAATTTTTGACGAACGTTACTGAATTCTACCAGCATGCTGACGATGCTTGTTACCAGCATGTGATGGATATTTTGATTGAGCTAGACTAGCACTACCCAAGTGACAATTTCAGTTTTTTTCCAGTCGTATAGCACTCTTCCCGGCTTTGTTGATAAAACTACATTCAAAACTGCTTTGTCCACCAACACCTCCTCTATGCTTCTTTAAAGCCGAAATGTGTACAAAGTGGCCCACTCTATAGACGGTTGTGAAAACAAATTAATAAAACCTTTAGAAGACCATAAAGATTTTGAAAATGTTCTAGTGAAAGATGTTATGACCATGTGACAACCTTCATAAAACCTATTGGTTGCCATCAATATCAGCATAGGGCCAAACGGCCACAGCAGTCAAACTTCACGGTGATATCGTAGTTGTTTTTTTTGTTCTGCTTTGTTCGATTCTCTGCTCTTCTGATTCATTTAACAGTTAATAATGTTTAAGAAAAAAGTTCGAGTATTGCGGAAATTTTTGTTTGATAGCAAAATATCCAAAACAAACTGAGTAAAACTTTTTACATCGTATCATGCTCCAAATCATATGCGCATTTAATTTAATGGTGAATATTGGCACGATAAGAGTCGAAAATAATTATGCGCCTCGGAGATTATGCGAGTTTACATAAGCAAAATCAAAATTGAAACATATATATTCGATAAATTAATCATGAATTTCCTGAAAATTAATGGAATTCAATAAGGTTATCTAAAAGAATACCAAAATTGGTCTCTGATCTACAGTTCATTTCCATTACATTTAAAATTTGGTGTATTTATTTTTCCACATTTCAATTATTTCATATATTTCAATATGGTGATTGGAAGAAATCACAGTTTTTCCAAAAAGTCAATTTATCTTCGCAATGGCTATTATAAAACTATTTGGTCATTTGGTGACTTTCCTAAATGCCAATTTGCCATTTAATGCATTTACTGGAGGCAAAATGGTTTTAAAATGCTTTTTCAACTGACCATAATAAGAGAATTTGGATGAGTCCTAAAAAGCATTTCAAAACAGCAGTTTACGAGTTCATAAAGTAAAAATAAAACTTTTAATAGGAGTAAAAGGAGCTTTAGAAGACAAGGTTTTAAAATCGTTGTAAAGAAACTGTGTAGGTTCTCATAAACCTGGCAAAATTAAAACTTATTGGCACCTCTTACTGCCATAATAAAACCAAATTGATTTTTAGTGGCTTTCATAAAACTTTAATAAAACCTTATAAAGCTGGATGGTTTTGGCAATGTTACTTGGGTACTTCGGTAATTAGTGTATGAATTTGACATCATGTTGATAACATTATTTGAAATTATCTCAAGAAATTTGTTCGTATAACAAAATTTGTTATCAAAATGAACTCGATGATAATAAAACGAGTTAATATTGTGATATCCAAAGAATATTATTTTGTTATCTCTTTTGTAGTTTTGGCTGTTTATTCAGCCCAAATGATAACATATTTAGTAATCAAACACTGATAATTTAGAACTTGTTATCAGTTTGGTAAAAAGTGTTGCTCGGGTAGTGAACAACAATATCTGCTAGAACCAAAGACGTGAAGAGAAAGTATCGATAGGTCCGATAGAGCTCGACAAGTTATGAAATTGAATAGAAATTATATGAAATTGATACTAGGGCTTTTGTTGGCACATTACTGGTAAGAATGAGAAGTTGTGTTTTCGAAAACCTCTAATTGGAATTTGATTGCTATTACATGTGGTCTTTAGGGATGTAGGGTTCAGGGGTCGCCTCAAGCGCAAAAATCGGTGGCACTCGAACATGATATCTTTCACTATAGATAAAAAAACGCGGTGTTTCGAAAACGGACCAAAAACTCGTTGTGAGCGCATGAAAGATTTATTTGCAACTGATTTCGGTATTATAAATTGATCTTGACCCTGCTAGATAAATGGAAATGTGAGACGGATTGGCAAAAGGCCTTTCCGATCGTTCGCTATCCTAACGTGATGATGTGATTATGTACGGAGTACAAAGGTATAGTGTGTGGTAGTCTATTGGGATGCTATTGATTTTACAACTAGTACATCTCAATACACTTGGGTGGTGCTCCAACAAGGGAGTTTCAAAGAAAACCGAGATTTCACTTTGCTATTGGTGATATTTGAGCACGATCAAGCGTATGCCTTTTTGTCCGTCAAGGTGGCGAATCCGTTCCTCCCTTGAATTACCCCGCATGGGGATGTGTGGCAAACATTTATAAGTTAGCTTTGAAAAACTGCCTAACAAAAGCCGTGTGTGTGTGTATATATACAATCCATCGGACCTATCGATATTTTCTCTTCACGTCTTTGGTTCTAGCATATATTATTGTTCATTACTGGGATCCCATGATGTTGAGAAGATATTTCCAAATTCGCAATACGCAATAAATAAAATAAAAACATTACTAATAATGTTTTCAAAACTTGTCAAATCCAAACCTGCAAAACTCCATGAATGTCATAAAAAATTCGAGGAGTTCGTGAGTATTTTGGGAAGTTTATGAATATATCAAACGTTCTCTGAATATACTTCCTATGTTTCTCCGAAAAATCCTCAAATACTTGACATTTGCTTAAATGGTTAACTGCTAAAATGGTTGAAACCTGAAAATTCCGAGCATTGAATATCCTGAGAAAACCTACTGCTAACTCCAAGAACTTCGTGAAAATCCGATATATCGGGCAGTACGAACAATTCGGGAATTTTTCGTAATATTCAACGAGTCTCTGGAATTTTTTCAGGCTTCTGTTGAAATACAACGAGTTTTTGGAATATTTAGCTTGTTATCGGATTATTTCAAAAGTTTTCACATGATTCGGCAATTTATCAAAATACTCAGGATTTTTTTTAATACAGTTAAGTGTGATGAATACTCGGAAAGTTTTAAAGTCATTAAGGATTTTTTAGAATGATCCAGATATTTTCGAGAAATTAAAAAAAAAGGTCATATGACTGATCACGGGAAATTCAGAAAGCCCTTTAAATATTACAGACTACCCTAAAATAAAACACAACTCTTAAAACGCTTAAGAAAATCAGAAAAAATGAAATATTTTTTTGAATTTGAAAAACTAAATCTGAAGCTAAAAACAGAGATAGATTCAAAACACCAGATCCAAAGATCCACACCCCAACAGCCGTATCCAAAGTACCAAATCTGAATTCCAAATCCAAATCCAAACCCAAAGAGCCAGATCTAAAGAGTCACATACAAAGAGCAAAGTTCAAAGAGTGAAGTCCAAAGAGCCAAATCCAAATCCTAATCCAAAGAGTGAAATTTAAAGAGCCACATCTAAAGAGCCAAATCCAAAGAGCCAAATTTGCAGAACCAACTCCAAAAAGCTAAACCAAAGAGCCAAATCCAAAGAGCCAGATCCAGAGAGTCAAGTTCAAAGAGCAAAGTGAAAAGAGCGAAATTCAAACAAATCCAAATCCAAATCCAAAGAACGAAATTCAAATAGCCAAATCCAAAGAGCCAGACCACAGAGCCAAATCCAAAGAGCCAAGTTCAAAGAGCAATGTACAAAGAGTGAAATCCAAAGAGCCAAATCTAAATCCATATCCAAAGAGCCAATTCCAAATCCAAATCCAAAGAGCGAAATTCAAAGAGCCAAATCCAAAGAGCTAATACCAATATGCCAAATCCAAAGAGCCGAATCCAAAGAGCTAAACCAAAAGAGCCAAATCCAAAGAGCTAAACCAAAGAGCCAAATCCAACAAGCGAGATCCAAAGAGTCAAATACAGATAACCAAATCAAATAAGTCAAATCTGGGGTGTGGAAGTAGTTCACCTCCCCGCGGTGCACCCTGGAAACGTTAAGCTCCCCTTAACGGCTAAAACTACAACGGAGAAAGCGCCATACGGCGCGGGATCTGGCAGGAGGTCGTAAGCGGTCGAGACATGGGGAACAGGGACGACACTGGGGTAATGCCGCACTCCCAGACGTTCCTACCCCGGTCCTGGCCCTGGCTTTCTCGATCGGAGGAGAGAACCATACGACGCGAGGTTCGGCAGGTACCGTAAGTGGTCGAGTAGGGAGATCGCGGACGATCTGGATGGACCCAAATTTATTTATTTATTTATTTATTTCGTCAAGCAGTGTAGACTACATACAATGGTTACAGTGTTCTACTTACATACTATACATTATTTCTGTTGTCTTTTAGACGACATTTTATTTGTTCTTTAGACATAGTGATGCCGATGATTTCGCAATGTAAGTTATACTGGCGCATCATTCGATTAATGGGGCCATTTTTTGCATAATTAGTTCTGTATGATTTTTCTAAGAATAATTTCCGTGTTCTAAGATGCCGACTGGGACTATAAAAGTTCAATTGCGAGAGCAGTTCTTCTGATTTTATGCGTTGTGAAATAATGTCATTGACGTAGAAAAGCATTGCAGATTCGCGGCGTTCTTTAAGTGTCTGTAAATTGATAAGCATGCAGCGTGCTTCATAAGATGGTAGTGGAAATACAGTCCAATTCAATCTCCTTAGGGCATATAAAAGAAATTGCTTTTGGACGGATTCTATGCGTTCGTCGTGTATGGAACAGTACGGGTTCCATACTAGATTGCAGTATTCCAGAATTGGCCTGACATATGTAATGTATAATATTTTAATAGTATATGGATCTTGAAAATTGTGACTGAACCTCTTAATGAAGCCCAGCATGCTATTTGCTTTACTTATAATAGTGTTGTAATGTTCTACAAAAGTTAGTTTAGAGTCTAGGGTAATGCCTAAGTCCCTTACTATTTTGCATGTTTCTACTTTTTGGTTTCCTAAAAATATTTCCGTACGAGGTGTTTCGATTTTTCTGCTAAATACTATTGAGTTACATTTTTTCACGTTAAGTTGAAGTAAGCTTTTGCTACACCATGTGTTGAATAAGTTAATTTCGTTCTGGAATTCTTCTGCGTCACTAGGATTGTTTATTTCCATGAAGAGCTTCATGTCATCTGCATATATCAGTATTTGGATTTTTTTAAGTATGTAGGAAATGTCGTTTATGTACAAAATAAAAAGAAGTGGGCCTAAATGTGAACCTTGGGGGACCCCCGAGGTGACAGAGATAGGTTCTGAAAGTTTATTTTGAAAGCGAACAATTTGTTCGCGATGCGTTAAATATGACTGCAGCCAATTTAACAGTCCAGGTTCCATTCCAATTGTTTGCAATTTGAAGAGTAATAATGGTATGTCGATTCGGTCAAAGGCCTTACTGAAGTCAGTGTAAAGTGCTTCTACGTGCTTGCCATTGTCCATTGCATTCAAAATAAAAGTTACAAATTCAAGAAGATTAGAAGTGGTTGAGCGACCTTTGAAAAAGCCGTGCTGTTTGCTTGTAATTTGATTTTTTACTTGCTGAAAAATATTTTCATTCACGAGAGATTCAAAAAGTTTTGGGATGCAAGAGATAATGGCAATTCCACGATAGTTGCGGATGTCTGATTTCTTGCCTGATTTGAAAATCGGAACCAAATAAGAGGATTTCCAAATGTTGGGAAATGTTCCGCTCTTCAGAGACATGTTAAAAAGAAGTTCTAAAGGAAGGGCAAGTTCGTCTGAAAGGTTCTTTAAAAATACGGGTGCAATACCGTCTGGGCCTGGTCCCTTAGAAGCGTCCAAGTTTTTTAGTGCATTGAGAATTTCGTGAGGAGGTAATTGATTTACAGATATATTGTTGGAAAATTCAGGAATGAATGCAAAGAAGTCGCGATCACGGTCTTCTTCGGAGAATGTAGTGTATACTTCTTGGAAGAAATTTGCAAAAAGCTTGCAGATTCTAGAAGGATTATCACCTAAATTCCGTCAAAATGCATTTGTGGGGGAAGTTGCTATTTTTAAATTTTGTTTTTACATAATTGAAGAAATTCTTAGGACATGATTTGACTTCAGTTTCGACTTTACGATTATATTCTTCATGTGCAGAATTAATGGCCGTGTTAAGTTGGTTGCATATGTCATAATAGTTTTGCAAATTTGTGCTAGATTTTTGCTTTTTATATAATTTGTGTGCTTTTGTTTTTTGTTCTTTAAATGTTTCAAATGTGGATTGAACCACACTGGTAATTTATTGTTTTGGGTTCGCCTTCTTCTTTTCATTGGTACAGTTTCTGAAATACAGGTACTGAATAATTGAATGAAATTTGCCTACTTCAGTGTTGACATTTCCTTCAATACTTATTATATTCTGCCAATTTATTGTACATAGTCTACGTTTTGCTTCTCCGTAATTTGCTTTTTGATATTCCGGCACTTCCTCGAAGTCCCAGTCGCTGGGGGTGTGAGTATTATGTACGAAGATTGAATATTCAATTGCTGTGTGAAATACTTCATTTTTCCATAGAGGTGACAATGAAGTACTCCCACAAAAGTCTTCAGTGCAGTTCGTAAATAAGAGGTCTAAAAAAGCATTTTGCTGATTCTTTATATGATTAATTTGGTGCAAGCCAAAATGTGAAATTTGGTCGAATAGGAATTGTAAAGTTTCGTCTTCGCCTACGACTGGGAGTAGAATTGATTCATTTTCGATGTCAGGGATGAAGTTCGCATTCCGTTTATTAAAGTCACCATAAATATGCAGTTTTACTTCCGGTTCCATAGTCGACGTGATAATTTCGACATTTTGAAAAAAAATAATTCGAAAGATTGTTTATTGGCATGTTCGGGTGGGAAATACACAGATGCAAAAATATGTGTTTCATCAGCAATGAGTGCTTTAACCCAGACATGCTCAAATTCTTTGTGCTTGATAGTTTTTAGTTCTTGAGAAGTAAAGTCTGCATTGATGGCAATGAGAACTCCACCTCCAGATTGTCCCGGACCACCAGATGTCCCGGACCCTGCTTGGATCCAGGAGCATCTCGATCGAATCAGCGTCAGGCCGGCGAAGCTAACTACTAAAGACCTATGTAGTTAGACATAGTTTGTGCGTAAAGCACACTAGCCTCCTCCCTGAAGTAATACCAAAAGGTGGTTCCGGGGAGGGCCGGGGCTCTTGGCACGGGTAGATTTTTAGTGGGTCGAGGAGTTGGCGACCTCATCCCCACACCCTGAGTTCTTCAGGAGTCTGTTTGCAGATTTTCCATCCCGTCAAAAAAAAAAGAGTCAAATCTTAATCCAAATCCAAAGAGCCAAACCCAAATCCAAATCCAAAGAGCCAAATTCATAGAGCCACAACCAAAGTGTAAAATCCAAATAGCCAAATCCAAAGGGCCAAATGCAAAGAGCGAACTCCTAAGAGCCAAGTTCAATGAGCCAAATCCAAAGAGCCAAAACTAGATCCAAATCCAAAGAGCAAAATCTAAAGAGGCAAGTTTAAAGAGCCAAGTCCAAACAGCCAAGTCGAAATAGCCAAATACAAAGAGCAAAATCTAAAGAGCGGCCAGCAAGTTCAATTGTTCGAATTCGTTCGGTAAGACTTTGAAAAGAGGGGAATGGTATGTTGAAAGAAAACCAGATCCCGAGAAGTTCACGGATAAACAAATCACAACTGTGAAAGTGCCGTTGGATGATCCGACAATACGGTGAAAAGTTTTTTGTTCTGGACGACAAAAGCTACTTTCCCCTGTCCAAGTTCCAGAAGCTCGGAGGCGACCGTTTCTACATCAAGGACAAATCTGCAACTGATGTGAAGGTTAAATACCAATTCAAGCACAAGTTCGAATGAAAAGTGATGCTATACATTGCAATTTCCGATAAAGGGATTTTGGAGCCGTGGTTCAAGTCAGGTGGCTTGGCCGTCAACCAGCAAGTCTACCAACCAGAGTGTTTGCATAAAATTTCTAACCAGTTCCTTTAGGAACATCACTCAGATGAAGATAACCACACTACGCGAAGAAGACACTAACGTGCCTGAATAACCAAAATATACCATTTGTGCCAAAAGAACGGAATTTGACTAACCTGCCAACGTCCTATCAAGATGTTTTAGTCAATTAAGCCCAACTGTATTCAAGGTTAATAAGAAGACCAAGGACACGAAGCAAATCATCAACAGGATCAGAAGCACAACCTGTCGTCTAACCGGAGTTAAGGTCAGACACTTATTCGATGATGATCCATGTTGTCTATCGGCACTACTTTGCCAAGTAAAAATGACAAGTTTCAGAAACAAGAAGATTGTGCAAAGAAGTTCTGGAAAGTAACCATAACGCGTTAAGACCTGTTGCTTTAGTAGAGCCCATCTCGAAGCGATTCAAAAAGCCGATTCTCAGTCGTTGGCAGGAGATCGGAAACAGGAACCGGTTTCAGAAAAGACCATAAGGCAAAACAACAAGCTCTATCATATTTTGCATATATTATTTCCAAGTCAAGTTCCCTTCTATTCTTCTTCAAGTTACGTCCACGTCTGAAGACAATTACAGCAAGAACTCTTTTTTTAATACAATTTCAGGCGTTCTGAATCTACGCCGCACTCCACCCTGTGAGAAATACGCAAGGAAGCTGTACAGTTTGTTACTAATGATTTACCTGACAATACTCAGCAGCGCGAGACTCGGAGCTAGTGACAGGGTCGGCAAACTACTGGACAACGCGGAATAAAAGAGGCGCTCGAAGTTTCAAATGATTAAAAACTTTACGGATTAACGTTTCATCTGGTGTATTTGTCTGTAGCGCCTGTAGTCAAGGGGTCCTTGACTACAGGCGCATCCTTTAAACGGCCTTGCGGTCGGTCGACGACGGCAAGGCCGCTTTTCATCCGAGAAGGGTATTCCTCCTTGAAGATTAGGGCTCACTGCCTGAGAGCGTTGCCCTCCTTGATGATTAAGGCATGAGGCCAGAGAAACAATAGCAATCATTAACTATTAGAAATCCGCTAATGTTTGGTAATGGATTTAAACATTCGACTTACATGGCGCATTAAAAAAATAATTCTAGTTTCTGTAATAATCCCTTATTTCTCGGACGACCAACAAGATATGGCGGGGAATGATGCATGCTTGTGAGCTTTGCCGCGCAATAGTGAGCTTGAATTGTTTGGTTACCATGACCATGACTTACTCGATGACAGTAATTAGATAAGAATCCGTCTCCAACAATTTGAACAGCATAGCAACTCGTGCGTAAATAACGATGAATCCGGGATACGGGAAGTACTAGGCTGGCTCGTCTCGACCGTGAAATCTGTCTTGGCTCTCCGTCGTTGCCACGGCTAGACATCTTGATTCAAGATAATATTGTATACCATGTTTCCGGCTTGGAGAGAAATTTTCTTAGGTTCCTGCGATACAGTGTTGCTTTGTTGAATTAGACAGGTAACGGACGGTATTGGAAAAAAAGTTCCAATGATAGTGCGATCAGAAATATTGCTACACTCACACACGCAGAAGAGGCATCCACCATCCTCGCTTTATTTCATTTGTTACAGTCACTTTAAGGAAACGTTTCGCCTAGCATGACATCTATTGGACTTCGTCTTTACTGATTGATTGCAGCCAAACAGTTTAATTTATTTGAGCGAGCGATAAGCAATTATTGATCCATTATGGAATTAATAATCAGTCCGATTGAGACATGCGAATCAATTCAAACAGATATGCGAATGCCCTCGTCATCCCACCCCAACCATAGCTTCATAATCGGTCGGATTTATTGCTGTAGAGATCCAAATTGATGAACTACGCTCTCAGATGGAAAGATATTTATCATCAACACGCGGTCATCAATATGCAGTCGGTGACGTCAGTAAACAATGAGAAGATTTACATTGACAATTGTGGTTGAATTAATTCGTCAACTTATTTATTTCAATTCCCACGACGATCTTGTCTGTGACAGCTTAGGCCAAATAATTTCTATTAAATCTTCTAAAGCTGCGAAGTTGAAGCCACGCTATCTCCAAGCAATCTAATCCTAGGTATAATCTCATTATTCGGCTCAAAACGTCCACGATGACCTGACCGATAAACGTCGTCCTAGAAGGTAATTAATCGAAACGCAAGCGCCTGGTGTTGTCAACCGCACGCCGCCGCCCGATGGTAGATCAATCTGATTAAGAGTGTCGAATCAATCAATCAATTAGCATTATCGCAAGAGGAAAATCTCTGCCCTACAACTCCAACACCCACACAACCAACAACAGCCAGTACCGAAGGACGACAACGGCCAGAGCAATAATGGTTGAGCGCCGGAAGGATGTCTGCAGCTGGATTCATTATTTCCTCTCACGTTTGGACAATTAATTTGCCATCGCCTTCGAACAACACCGACCGCCACCCCAGCCATTGCCAATGATTTTCGCCGTTCGTACGCATTGGTCCTTGAAGCGAAGAGGAGAAGAAGGGTGGCAATGTGACAAAATGAAAAGAAACGTAATCCGATACCGCCCAGAGAGTCTTACACCACATCGAAGTCGGAGCACAAGTTCAGAAGAAGAAGCTTACAAGTTCTTATCGACCATTTCGTGTCGATTATCTTGCTTAATGGCACCGCTTCCGGGTAGCGAGAAAGATATTGTGTCCTTCCGGTTGTATTCTTCTTGTTCTTCTTCGCCGGTAAGTTGTAAGGATTTATCGAAGTGGGACAAGATTTTGCTCGAGTGATATTTCATGTGGAGGGCTGTGGGGGAGTTTTTGAAGGGAATTGGATTCCTCCTCAGGTCTTACATGGTTTGTGAGCTCCGATTACCATCCGATCTATTGCAGGCAGCTGATTGCCAGAGCGACAACTTCCATACTAATTTTTCTTATAACTCTCCAGCAACTGCGTTGAAGTGTTGGCTTCAATTTAATCACTTTAGACACATACCTTGAATCCATGAAACCAGGTGTCTTTAAAAGTTGAGCAGTCCTTTTAAAGCCGCCAATATTTAAAAGCCGCTGGAGTACATAACCCTTGAAAACTCTTTCAAAACGACGTAGGGTTGGAGTAACAACTAACTATACTAAAGATTGGACTCGGAAAAAATGCGACACTTTGTTTTGTAACTTTTTAGCTCGTCAAGTAGTTTTCAAGATGCATTCGAAACAAGAAGAGCTACGCCAGGAAATCTTGGGCGCGGTGATCGATAATCCCGGTCAGTCGCACAGATAGATCGGCAAAAGGCTTGGAATCCACCATTCCACCGACTCCCGCGTTGTGAAGATGTTCCAGAAGACAAAAACCATCGAGCTGGAAGCGGCCGAAAACCGAAAACGGAATACCCGGAGAAGGCGCGGAAGATAAGGCAGTTCTTTAAGAATAACCCGAACCTTTCCACCCGAGACGTGGCAAAAAGGCCAATTTGTCGAAGTGGTTCGTCCAGCAGAACATGAAGCGGACAGTGCTATGTGTTTTTAAGGTCAGGAAGGACTGACAAGCAAAACACGGTGGCCAAATTGCGTGCGCGGAAGCTGTACCGTGAAGGTTGGTCAAGCCAGGCTGTCTCGTCATGGACGACGAGACATATATCAAGGCGGACACCAAACAAATCCCCGGCCTCGCGTTTTTTGTGTGTACGTCCCGCATGAAGGTTCCGGAAAAGTTCCGGAAGAGAAAGTTGGGCAAATTCGCGAACAAGTACCTTTTGTGGCAGGCGATCTGTGCGGACGGTACAGCAAGCCGTTCATTACAACCGGCACCATAAACGGGCAAATTTATCGAGAGGAATGCTTGCAAAAACGCTTGCTGCCCTTCCTCCGCTCTCACCATGGTCCCACGCTGTTCTGGGCGGATCTCGCTTCGTGCCATTACGCCAAGCCTGTAATGGATTGGTACGAAGCGAAGGGTGTTGTGGTCCCGAAGGAGGCGAACCCGCCAAATACACCAGAACTTCGTCCGATCGAAAAGTTTTGGGCGATAATGAAAAAGAAGTTGAAAAATAGCGGAAAAACATTCAAAACCGATGGAGCTTTGATGAAAAACTGAGAGAAATTGTGAAGGAAGATGGACAAAGCCTCGCCCAAGATCTCAAGAGCAGTGTTAAGAGAAACGTACGAGCATTCAGCTTGAGGGAGGAAATTCAATAAATTAATTATTTCAAAACATAGCTAATATATAGTTATTTAATCCCTGAAGATTTGAAAAGTATCTGATGCCGTACGTTCAGTTGAATCTATGTAACTTCTACAAGGCGTCTTTTCCAAAATAGACAGTTTCATCGAAGACTTGGTTTGCATGGTATGCACCATCCTCAATCAGCTGCACCTATATCTGCTGATGCGCATTCTTCTTTGATTCCTACATTAATCACTTAGTTCTTATGTATGAACAGATCTAACCATCACTTGTTCAACCATATCTAATCAGAATCACGAGATAGAATGAAAATGCTCAACTTTGACGACGACTAGAAATATAACTAGAACTATAAGAGGGTATCAGAATCATGAAACAGAACAATTTGAAAATGCTCAATTTTACGCCACGTAGCAGGGGGATTCCAAACAAAACGGTTCACCTTCCGAATGCCCTTGACCTTCTGAACAATTTTGCCGAAAACCAGAACGATCTATCATATCAGAATCACGAGATAGAACAAGTTAAAAATACTCAATTTTTCATGCTCACTAGCGCCACGTAATCGTGAAATTCCGAGAAAACGGCGCATCTTTTGAGTGCTCTTGATCAGCTGAACGACTTTGCCGACGACTAGAACTTTCCATCTTATCAGAATCACGAAATAGAATAAGTTGAAAATGCTCAATTTTGCATGCGCACTAGCGCCACGTAGCGGTAAATTTTCGAATGAAACGGCACATCTTTTGAATGCCCTTGACCTTTTGAACAACTTTGCTCAAGTCCGCACCTTTGCAGATATTGAGGGTCTCGAGATATGCCGTCATGAATGTACTTGTATTATCCCCACACACATTCACTCCGGTCCTATTTTGTGTTCTGGCCCTGGGGCCCTCACATGACTCTTGTAACTTGTTTTGCTATCCATTCCACTGTTTAGAAAATCTTTTACGTGTTTTTCATTGCAAAAGAGTTAGCATGTTATCTAAGAATTTTTTTTTACACGGATTTCGGAATTAACTCGGTTTTTTTACTCGGATCTCGGAATACGCACGGTTATTTTTACACGGTTTTTCCGAATTAGCACGGTTTTTTTTACACGGATTCCGGAATTAACGCGGTTTTTTACACGGTTTTTTTTTGACACGGTACGTATCCCCCGTGTAACCTTAGTGTATATAGTTATTTAATCCCTAAAAATTTGAGAAGTATTCGATTAAAAATGAATTTTTGGTGTGTTTCATTTTTTCTGAGTCCAGTCTTTAATAGCACCAATAATGGTAATATAAGAAGCGTTTTCTTTTTTTATCAATCATGTAATGTTTCTTTAATCCTCAAATAGTTTTGGGAAGATGCCTTAACGGTTCTCTGAGGGTTCTTATTACTGTCATTTTGAATGCATCATCTAGAAAACCATCAGTTTCCTACCTGCTGAAGAAGTTCGCTCAAATTTTGCCTTTGTGTATTTTGAATTTGTTTGCGTGTACCGAAGGGAATGTCTTCATCAGACCCTTCTCACATCTAGGCTTGTTGCCAGAATGTGATGGTGAACATTGAGTAAAGTTAATTTCATATTTAGATGAACTGAAATCACTGTTTATTTCGTGTTTATTCCAGTCATTTGAGGTGTATCTATGCTTATGATAGATAATATACCATCATCTAGCACTATCATATGCAATAAACAAAATATGTTTCGGAGCTGTCCCACAGTACTTCAACAATGAATATATGCTTCGCATGTTAAGCTGTAGCTAATGCTACTGTTGCTTTTGATAGAGGCATCACTTCGTGACCATGTCGCTAATTTGCAAGAGAGCGTGTACTACATGGTTTTCAAACATCACGACGTCAGGCTTTCCTCAAACTTCTTGAAAATACAAACTTGCTCAAGTTAATTACCACTTTTATTGTAAAGGGGAACTCCTTTTCTGTTCAATCATCGTGGTAATTTACTATGATTAAGTTAGCATTCTCGAGAAATTTGCGGAAAAAACCATTGTTTACGTTTGAGACATTCGCCCTTATGAAAACTCCATGTTGAAATGCATATTGCCAATCTAAAGATCAATGACAAACTAAAAGTTTGGTCGTGTAAGTCTGTCTGTCCTGCTAGTAGGCGAGTTTCTGATCGTAACAATCGAAAGCGGATGGGTAAAACGAAGGAGCGGGTTGAGGAAATAGACGTTTGCAGCAAATCGTGAACAGGCCTATTTCATTTCACCCAAGGGGCAAGACAGCTTTCTTATGAGTAACTTTTTTCTTCAAAGCTACTCAGGATTCATCAAATTTACACACTCTATGATTTTTCTCTCTCCTCAAGATATACAGTGGTGGGAATGCCAAAAAAATGTGTGCGAAAACGAAAAAAAACAACATCACTCATACTTGATAATAAAACTCACGTTTGCTCAGACTGCTTCAGCTTCCATCAACTTGTATAATTGTGAAGTATTCTGACAGCATTGGCTCAGAGATCGAAATTCTCGCTTAGCTGGGTGAAAACCATGCTCTCTCTCAAGCATTCACACCCGTTCACATTTTCATCTCTCCTTTTCGCCTATAATTCATTATCCTCTCTCTTGCACATGCGAAAATATCTCTCTCCAAAACTCAACGAAAATACTTTCTCATGTCTCATTTTTCACTGAAAACATGCTACCTAGATTGTAGACGAGTAAAAACCGAAAATAAGGCCAAGCCGGTGCACACTGGTACCGCCATGGACCATTATTATCGAATTATAATGTCAGAATAAAACAAGCATGAAGACTGGTGCATTTTCAGGTGTCAAAAAGTAAGTGAAACATAATTATTGGCATCTAGTATTCACTGAAAAATAAACGATTTATCAGCTACTCATGCTCTCCGAAAATTATAAATCGCCTTTGCTTTTCTCACGAAAACTGCTGTGAGCGTATAATAGTCTCTCGCTTCTCACATTCTCATCTGGTTCTCCAAGCGGATGAAAAAGGACGTTTCTCTTCTCAAATAGGTCAAAATTTCTGTCTCTGCATTGGCTTAATTGTGGGCTTAACGAGGGCGACGGTGGCAACCATAGCAACCAATGACAACAGTATGTTTACAGTCTGGGAAAATTATTTAATATCGTATCGTAAAAAGCTCTTATTTGAGGCCAGATAGGTCGTAGTAATTGAAAGAGAGATTGGACCCCAATATGCGGTTAGTATATTGTTTGATATTGTTTCATTGTTTTTCTTGTAGGAAGACGAAAAACAGACGGAATATTTTGAATATCTGGACCGTTCTCTGGTTCCTCGCAGCGGCCAATAGTTCGGGGATGGTTGAAGGGTGGATGGGGCTTTTTTCAGTGAATGGCACAATCAATCACATTTATTATCAAAAAACAACGGACACTCCACCACAACATTTATTCTTCTTATTACTGAACGGTAACGCAGGGCCGTAAGTACACTACAACGTACTACAAAAAACTTACTAAACGTAAGCTCAAATAACCCCGCATTACCTGTGGTGAATTTAATATCTGCAACATCTGATGAAGGTGCGACAAATTGATTTTCTTACGGGGTGGTCGGCTTCAGGTTGATAGCAGATGGGGCTGGAATGAGCTATGCTCAGGCTAGGGACTAACACAAGTTCCATCCAAGCTAAAAACTCCATTAATTATACTGGTAACCATTAATTATACTGGTGGGACCAGTATCGCATCGCTTCACGGTGTTTTCTCTCCGACGTCTCTACGTTGGAGACGACGAGAAGAAACGTTAGTGATCGTCAGTCGGTGCGAATCAAAACAAACCCAAAAAAGGAGAGAGTTCCTCTCCCATGTGCGCATCAATAAACAGAGTGCACACAATAGATCGCTAGAATAACTATACAAGCCACAGTGGTACATGAGCGTCTTTCCATGCGTCAATTTTTGCCTGTTGAAGTGGCGGACTTGTTCCGTT